>JBAMAW010002227.1:0-19070 GCA_037043295.1 Amiota minor
ACACCCTAAATGTACCATTCGCTCCATACGAACCTTGATAAAACCGGCACCAAATTCAAAACCCAGCACAATATTAAGCAACATAAAATTGGTACAAACAACTTTCAAGTACTCTTTTAGTGGTGATGAATTCAGAAGACTGGAGGTGATAAAATTTTTAAGACTTCGCCTAGGTCATACCAAACTATCCCATGGACACTTGTTCATCCCATCACCACCGAACCCTATTTGTTCCTGTATTGAAAGTTCAACTCTCAATCATACTCTAGTTGAATGCCCAAAAACCCAACCAATACGTAGTTTATATTTCTCAAACACAGATCCCCTTTCCATCTTTTCCAACCCTACGTCTCATAATATTAAACTCATTTTACAATTCTTAAAAACATCTAATTTATACAATCTAATCTAAGTCACCCATTGTATTTTTTTTTTTTTATTTCTTATCTTTATATACCAAACACTATTATATTATATCCTAATCATAAGTATAAATAGTTTAGTTGTATTAATTTTGTATTTTATAAATAATAAATTAATGTTATTGTATTATACAACTAGCTTTCCGAGCTGAAGGCCTTTGTCGCTATTGCTCGTAGAATATCTAAGTTATAATATAATTTTTAATTATAATCTTAGTTTTATTATAAATAAATAAATAAATTGGAAATAACGAATTACCACTACAATTTCTATCCAAGGAAAATAACAAACCAACGGAAATGAAGAACGAAGATCGAACTCCTGAGGAAAAGAAAAATAGACATGAGGAAGTAACTCATGAAGCAGAAATAATAACCTAATGAAGGAATTCTGCCCACAACTAAAAAAGCCTGAGGAAAGTTACTTTCATGTCAACGCTATTAAAAGAAACCCTGAAGAGCCAATCCTGGAACAGATAAGGACGGAACACTTAAACTTGGAATTAAAAGAAAATATGCTACTTATAATAAAAAAATTTAAAAACATTTTCTACACTGAAGATAGCAATCTTTCATCTACAAATATGATAAAACATTAAATTAGGACAACAGATAACGTTCCTATTGCAAGCAAGACATACCATTACCCATATATACAAAAAACTGACGTAGAAGGACAGATCAAAGAAATGCTAGAAAAAGGAATCATCATACACAGTCACTTCCCATATTCCGCACCTGTTTGGGTAGTTTCAAAGAAAATGGACGCCAGTGGAAAAACTAAATGGAGACTAGTGATCGATTATGGAAAACTAAATGAAGTAACTAATAATTATTAGGAAGATGTCAATACTTCACTACACTGGATTTAGCTAAAGCATATTCCATCAAATCGAATTGAGGAGCCAGACATACACAAAACTGCTACGAATTTCTGCGTATGCCATTTGGCCCAAGAACAGCCCCAGCAACATTTCAACGTTTATTGGACAATGTATTATCAGAATATTTATTTATTTATTTATTTATTGTACAATAGAAAACTTAATTCTAAAATACAATATTAAAGCTGAAGCAACAAAGGCCTTGAGCTAGATGAGATCAGAATCTTTTTTTTTTTTTTGTTATTTACAATATTAACATACTTAGACTAAATGATTTAGATTTAATTTATTTATTAGTAATATGAAATTTTTTAAATTAATTTGACTGGTTTCTGTAAGTAGATGGCGAAGTGGAGGGATGTGAAGGGAGTTACACAGGGATTGGACTCGACTGCAGTTGTCAGTGAGATGGCCCACACTTAGTGTACCTGAGTTGCAAAAATTGCAAGTTGGTACTGGTGTCTTGTTGAAAAGATGTTCATGTGAAAACTTTGTGTGGCCTAGTCTGAATCTGGTATACAATACACATTCTTTCCTGTTGATAGTTGGCGGGATCCTGAGTGCTTGTCTTGTTGGATTTATTTGTTTATAAAAGTGGGAGTATTCGTTCCATATTGCATTCAATTTCTCTGCTGTTGTGTTGTTTACCAGGTTCTTGATGTCATCTTTATTAGACGTGTTGTGGAGTAGAAGTGGAGCTCGTGTTGCAGATTTCGCTGCAGCGTCAGCTTGTTCGTTACCTGTTATTCCTACATGGCCAGGTATCCACATCAGCCGAATTTTGTTGTGATGATTTATAATTAAGTCTCTTATAATGCTGACTGTTGATTCAATGTTGTTGATATTTTTAACAGCTAAGAGAGTTGACATCGAGTCAGTGCAAATTATAAATTTGGATTTTTTGTTTATTGATGCATATTCTACGGCAGTAAGTATGGCTGCTGCCTCTGCTGTGAAGATTGAGGTGTATTTTGGTAATATGGCTGATTTAATAGTGTGGTTTTCTTCGGAGATAACGCTGAAAGCTGTTATATGGTCTGACTTTGAACCGTCCGTAAAGATAAATTTCCATCTGGCGAATTTCTCACGGATGCCATTGAAAGCTACTCTGTATTCTGCGTTTGGCGTTGTCTCTTTTTTATATTTGGCCATTTGGAGCATTATTGAGTCAGCTTTAAGATACCATGGAGGGAGTTTGTATTTATATTTGCGTTGAGGAGAGATGATTACATCCAGTTCAGTTGCCTTGTCTATGATTAACTGTAGGCTTGATGCTAATCTAGTTTTCCTCTTACGTTTTTGATTGTTATTGAATACTGTGTGCAGTCTGGATCCATGTGTGTTGGTGATTATGTTGATCGCACGACCAATTGACCAGTCCATTCGGATAGCCAAGTTAGGTAAGCCAGCTTCAGTAAGAATATTTGCTATTGGTGTAGTGCGAAACGCTCCGAGTGAGATTCTAACAGCCGCATGGTATGGAGGGGATAGTTTTTTGATATTTGTTTTATTTGTTTTTCCATATATGCAGAAGCCGTAGTCAATTTTAGATAAGATAATTGCTTTGACAATATTGATTAGTGAAAGTGTGTTACTTTTAAGTTTGAAACTACTTAGGCATTTGATTATGTTAAGTCTATTATTAAGTGATTTTACAAGTGAATGTACATGCTCGTTCCATGAGTATTTGTTATCAAAAATTAAACCTAATATATTGAGATACTTAGATTTACGTATTATTGTATTATTAATAATGATTTCAATATTATTACAGTTTCTCTTCCTACAGATGTGTAAGTGAGTAGATTTTTCATTGGAAATTTTGGTACCACTAAAGTCACACCAAGTTACTATTTCAGAAAATATTGAACTTATTTGAATATTGTAATTATTATTTGGCTTGAAAATAAGGCAGAGATCGTCAGCGTACATAGTATGCGTGAAAAATTTGTTTGAGCTTATCAGAACGTTAAGTTTGTTAAAGGCGATTAAAAAGAGCGCGACCGACAATGGTGATCCTTGGGGGATACCATTATGGAGTTTCTCCACTCTCGATAAAGAGTTATTTACCTTGACCCTAAACCATCTGTTGGTCATGTAGCTACGCACGAAATTTAAAATTTTTGGTCCTAATTTCCACTCAACTAGTTGTTTAAGGATGCAATGTATACCTACTCTATCGAAGGCTTTTTCCATATCTATTGATAAGATGGAGACATGATTTCGTGAGGAGAGACTTTTGCATATGTAATCGTCAATAACTAGCAAGGCATCAGTAGTGCTTCTATTTGTTTTGTAAGCGAATTGATGAGGTGATAATAGATTTTCTTGATAGAGGTACCACATAATACGTCTGGCGATGATTTTTTCTAAGACTTTTGACGGTAGTAGCGATATTGGTCGGTAGCCATTTATGGTATCTTTGGCTTTGTTGGGCTTGTTGATTGGGATTATTGTCGCTATCTTCCATTGTTGGGGAAATATGCTTGTGTCTAGAATTTTATTGTATAGTTCTGTTAGTTTATTTAAGCCGATTGATGGTAAATGTTTAAGGATTTCATATGGGATACTGTCGAGTCCGGGTGTGTTACCTTGCAGACTATTTAGGCAGAATTTAAGTTCTATTGTTGTTATTTGCGATTCGATAAGTTTTGCTTTAGGTTTTATAGTGTGATTACAGGGTATTGGTGATATGTAAGTAGATTTATTGTTTATAAATTCTTGTGAAAAATTAGAGTCATGAGAGTATTGCGACCATACTTGACTAAATAGGTTGGCTATTGTAACTGAGTCGCATGTGTGCCCTGTTGGGGTCTCAATAGAGTGTATATTTGTATCTTTTCGGATACCTGAGATTATGTGTACTTTATTCCAAAGTGTTGTCGAGCTGGAGTTAGGATTGATGTCTTTAGTGAAATTAGCGAAAGCTCTCCTTTGTGCTATTTTTGCTTCTCGTTTAAATAGTGCATTGGCTTTTTTGTAGTTGAGCATGTTTAAAGAGTTAGGATATTTCCTTAAAAGATTTAGATGATGTCTCTTTGCTGCTTTTAGGAGTGCTAAACTGTTATTCCACCAGTACACTGGTTTAAGTGAAGTTTTACTAGAATTGGTTATAGGTATAGACAGATTTGCGCAACTTTTAATAATTTTAAGAAATTTGGCGGCTCCTTGGTTGGTGTTGTTAGTGAGTTTAAGGTCAGCTATTTCTTTGACTACTTGTGCTTGGAATTTTGCCCAATTTGCTAACTTAAGGTTGTATTTGTGAGTTTTTCCCCTCGTGTGGTTGTGAGTGTCGTTGAAAAGACTGCAAAAGATGGGAAAGTGGTCGCTATCATACAAATTGTCTGCGACTGACCATGTGGCGTTTAGATTGAGTGGAGGGGAGCAGAATGTGAGGTCTACATTGGTAAATGAATTATGAGTTGTGTAGTGGGTGTGATCACCATTGTTCAGTATTATTAAATTACTGTTTTGTATGAAATTTGCTATAACACTACCTCTTTGGTTGCTGGTATTTAGAACCCCAAATTGTGTGCCATGAGTTGAAGTCTCCTAGCAGTACAACTGGTTTGTTGAAATTTCTTATTAGATCGTGTAGATCTTGTTCCACGAAGTTATCAGTGGGTGAGATGTATACATTTATTATTATGAATGGAGTTGCAGATTTGATTTCAGCTGCTATAGCTAAAATGTTAGAATTGATATTAATAATTTTATATTCTATGTTTTTGGAAATTAGGAATGCTATTCCTCTATTGGCTTTTGGCGAATTGTGATCAATGTCATTAATGTGGTATAAAATGTAATTATTTGGTGTATAAAAAGGTGTGTAGTTATTATGCATATGAGTTTCTTGAAGTGCTACTATGTTTGGTTTGTACTTGTTTAATAGAAGAGAAAGACTGTAATAATTGTTAGTGTAACCGTTCATATTCCACTGTATTATTTTAAAAGTCATAAGGTGAATAAGATAATTAGATAATTAATAAGTATATTAAGTATGTGTAGTTTCTTCTTCAGTTTTTCTCTTCTTGTTGTTTCTTTACCTTTCCCCCCACACCAATTGCAGTGCTAAACTACGATGAGGCCAGTCATTACGTAGGTGACTACGTCTGACGTGGGGGGGATTGACAGGCGAGATTATAATTCTTCATCAATACTGTCTTCGCTCTCTGTATCAGAGAGATCGACAATATCTTCGTTTGAGTTGTTAATCTTTTGTTTATAATTTTTTGTTATATTGTTTGTGTTGTATGTGTGTTGTGTTGTTGTTATATTGTATGTTGGTTCATATTCCATTGGCGTAATTTTTGTTTGTTGTTTTGTTCCAATATTTTGTTTTATTGTTTTGTTGTTTGGATTGTTATTAATTTTTGATTTAAGTGACGTTGTTGGTTTTTCATCATTGTTTGTATTTTCGTTTAGTTGTAATGTGCTGTTAGTTTTGACAGTTGTTTCATTTACTTGTGCTTTTGAGTTTTGATCTTGTGTTTTTATGTTTTTGTTCTTCTTTAAATTTATGTTAGAGGCAGCTTCAGAGTACGATTGTGTTGTTTGTTGAGGTTGAGTAAGTTTTTGGTAGAATTTTGATTTGGCTTCGTACATTGAGCATTTTTCTTTGGTTTTAATTTTTAGTATTTCTCGAGCTTCTACATATTTTGGGCAGTCTTTGTTGTTGGCTGAGTGTTCTCCTTCGCAATTAGCACATTGGGTACGTGTGCAGGCGGATGGATCATGAGGTGCAAGGTTACATCTTTCACACATAGTTTGGTTTTTGCAAAATTTAGCTGTGTGGCCGATTAATTGGCAATTTTTGCAACGCATTGGATTTGGTATATATTCTCTGACACGGATTATATAAATCAAATGTCAGTTGTACAACTCCAGTTGGGACGGATTTATTGTCGACTTGTTTGGTGTATTTGAATACCCCTACTACTCCCTGTGATTTTAGTTCTACTAGAATTTCTTCTTCTGGAATATTATTGAGATAGGGTGCATAAACGGTACCTTTGCGCTGATTGAGATTGCCGTGATATTCGCATTTAATTTTGCAGATGCCATGAAGTTCTTTGGTGTTGATAAACTTTTCGGCAATTGCTGCGTTTTCAACAAATAATAGTAAGCTGTTATCACGAAGTGATGATATGTTTAGAACTTTATTATTTATTAATTTAATCGCTCTATGTACAGCAAAACAAGAATATGATGTGAGCGGTTTGTTGCAATCTACTGAGGCCATTACTACGTATTTCGGATTTGGTAGGTTGACTGATGGTAGTTCTGGAAATGCTTCCACCAAAGGCATTGGTTTCTTCCTCTTTGGTTTTGGGCTAACGCTTAGAGCATCAAAGCGATTAGCCCCTTGGGTGTTGGGCCAAGGTGGCATACTTTTGTACACTTCACTAACTTTTTTCTTTCTTTTGTTTTTCTGCTTGTGTGAAGAAGTAATTATTATCATGATAAAAGAGTTTCGCGTCAGCGAAATAGTGTGGGATGGGAAATATTTGTAAAATACAATATTCCGATTCTTAACTTATACGCAAAACTAAAGTAGAAGAACAGATCAAAGAAATGCTACAATAGAAAAAGGAATCATCAGACACAGTCACTCCCCATATATTTTTTTTTACTCTACTCTACTTTCTATCCCACGCCACTAAATGAAGTAACTATTGACTGTTATCCAATCCCCAATATGGAAGAAATCGTCGAGAAATTAGAAAGATGTCAATACTTCACTACACTGGATTTGGATTCCATCAAATCGAAATTGAGGAATCAGACATACACAAAACTGTTTTTAGCGTCGAAGGTGGTCACTACGAATTTCTGCGTATGCCATTTGGTCTAAGAACAACCCCAGCAACATTTCAATGTTTAATGAACAATTTACAATATTATCAGAATATATTAATAAGATTTGTTTGGTATACCTATTGATGACATTATAATATTCTCAACATCTCTAAAAGAACACGTTGAATCAATCAATAAAATTTTTAAACGATTAAGAGAAACCAATTTAAAGTTCCAATTGGACAAATCTGAATTCATGAAACGAGAAACAGAATTCTTAGGACATGTAGTAACAGGCAAAGGAATCAAACCCAACCCCAAAAAGATAAGTTGCATCGAAAGATTCCCTTTACCAAAAAGTCATAAAGAAATAAAGCAATTTTTAAGCTATAACAGGCTACTTCCGAAAATTCATAAATGATTACGCTAGAATAGCTAAACCAATTACCAAATATCTCAAAAGGAAGTGAAAATAAATCTAGGAGACCCGGAGTATAAAAATAGTTTCAACAGTTTAAAAACCTTACTAATAAACGACCCTATACTAGTTTAGCCAGCCTTTGAAAAAACATTCGTTTTACAAACAGACGCAAGTAACGTCGCTCTTGAAGCAATTTTATCACAGGACGGACATCCTATTTGCTACGCTAGCCTGACATTAAACGATCACGAAATGAATTACAGCACTACAGAAAAAGAATGCCTCGCTATAGTATGGAGTACTCAGTACTTCCGACCACACTTATTCGAAAATTCATTATTGAAACTGATCATAGACCACTAACATGGCTGTTTTCCATGAAAGAACCAAATTCCAAACTCCTCAGATGGAGACTACGTCTAGGTGAATACGATTATACTTTTAAGTAAAAAAAGGGTATCCTTAACGGAAACGCAGATGCATTATCTCGTGTCATGATAAATTTCAACGACAACGAAAATTTAGTTAAAATCTCGAAAGCTCCAATTAATATATATAATAGACAAATAATAATATTTACGATCAAACGATAAAAATTAACAACCTTTCATGGATCGAATTTAAAAGAGCCGTTACAGGACATTTTGGAAAATTAATTGATGATAATAAATTAGGTTGTAAGGCATTACCACCACAAACATTCCTAAAGACCCATTATGTTATGGAAGTTCATTACACAAAACATCAAACATTTCAGGATATCAAACAATAACAAGTATCTTATATCGTATTTACAAAAACCGACAATGATATCCCTAACGACACTATTTATTACGTTGTACCCGATAACGACGAACGCTCAACATCTGGAGATACAAGATATTAACGAAGACAATGGTTATATAATAATCAGGACAGAAACAGCATATATTATAAAGTACTTTCAAAAGATCTTACATTTAAAAATAAAACATTAAAACAAATATAGATACAATATATTGGAAGATCACTTTCAACAGAACGATGTCACTGTTTCCACCTTGCAAAATAACTTTAATTTATTAGAAACTAAGATACATAATCTTAAATCCCATTTTATAGAGAAAAGAGGGCTCCCAAACGTTTCAGGAAAAGGTAATAGTATTGTAGGAGCTAAATAAAACGCGTCCGCTCTCTTTGCTGGCACAACACAAACTAAACTTTATTCACGTTTTATTCTCCTTTTGTCTCACAATACTTTACACACATAATTCATATACAATACTTATACACTACATACACTTATACTACTACAACTCGGCCATCCTGACAACAGGGATCTCCTGATCCCGACCGCTACAAAATATCTTACATACTACTTTTATATGCTACATATTTATATACTTATATATACAGTCTTTATCCAATATTTTTTTTTTTTAACTTACTTTTGCTTTACTTCTCGTATTATAAGCATGACCAGTACTTCCATCATAAACAGTTTTTGTATTTCTCTTTGACCTGTTTCCGTCTATCTTATCTTTATCCTTAGACCAACCGAACCACGGTTTCATATTAGCTACAGACCAAATTCCTGAGTACGGCGTTCTCGAACGCTGAATTCCACAAACATCTTCCACCAGATACCAATCGTTACCTCACCATTTTGTGACCTTGTAGGGTCCTTTAAACTTAGGAACAAGCTTCTTAGACATACCTACGTGAGGGCCAAAGTTTTTTACGACAACATAATCTCCTGGATTATATACCGTTGGTTTTTTCCTCCTTTTGTTTGAGACACTTTCGTTGTAAACTTGCAATTGCTTCTCTTTATTGCGCGCTTCAGCCCTCACCACCTCTAGATCTCTATCTTTTTCCTTTTCCCATACTATACTTTCTTTTAGGTAATCTAATACGCTTCCTTTCTGTCCTACCCCAAACAACACGCTTGGATGCTGACCTATCGTTCTATGTACCGTGTTGTTCATTGCAAACTCAATTGTTTCTAGTTGTTTCCCAAGCTAAAATTTTTTCCCGAGCCCACGGTCTTAGCCAACATGGGGCCTATGCTACGATTAACCATCTCGACTTGCCCATTCGCTTGGGGCGATCCGGTAGCAATCTTAACATGCTGAAAATTCCAAGCTTGCGGAAGCTTTAACTGGGCAACGGGAGCGACTGATTACGGCAGTATCATCAGCGAAAGTCGAAGTAACAATTTGACTACTTGTTGGAATGTCGGCAGTGAATAACATGTATAGAGTTGGTCCCAAGACACTACCTTGGGGAACTCCTGTTTTTATCTTAAATTCATTTGAAACGAAATTTTTCGGTCTTACTACAAACACTCGATTTGATATGTAGGATTGCAGGACTCTATGCATATTTTGGGGTAGTAAACAATTTATTTTGTAAATCAAACCCTCATGCCATACTCGATCAAACGCTTGTGCTACATCAAGGAATACTGCTGAGCAATATTCTCGCAGTTCAAAGGCAGTTCTTATTTCCGAAGTTACTCTGTTGACTTGCTCAATCGTTCCATGTTTTGTTCGAAAACCAAATTGATGATCTGGGATTGAACTATTTGCTTGTAACTGGTGATTGAGTTTGGCTTTAAGGACCTTCTCAAATAGCTTAGAAAGACATGGAAGCTGACTTATAGGCCTATATGAAGAAGGACATGTCTTATCCTTCCCGAGCTTTGGAACCATTATAATAACCGATTTCTTCCATTGCTTTGGAAAGTACCCAATTCGAAAGATAGCATTGAAAAGACACGAGAGAGAAACTATTGCTGCGTTTGGAAGTTCAGTTATCATTTTTGGCACAATACTATCATAACCAGCAGATTTTTTGGGTTTCAGTTGAGTCCTTATAATAGATACAATCTCACTAGCGCTTGTTTTTAATGGAGACATATTTACTGAATTTGTGATTGAGAGATCTGTGCTGTTGCCATTCTCTTCTCAATCGTCGTTTAGTAGCAACCAGTTCTTCAATTTCCCTATTTGAGAACGATTTTCTACTGAACTTGTGAGCAACAACCCCAGGCGTTGATACCTCAGCTGCAGCTACCAATACGGAACTTAATTCATTAACAGATTTGTCAATATCGCTTTCAGAGTTAATCGCAGGTGCAATTTCAATGTGAGAACTAATATACTTTTTATATTGCAACCAATTAGTTTTCTTAGATATGAGTCTAAAAGGGCGATCCTCAAATATTGGAAAATCGAGTAAAACGATATCAACGGGGGAGTGATCGGTAGAGAGTTCATCATGAGTAACTGCTGATATGAGGTTTCTTGGTATATTTTTTGTGATACCGAAGTCGATGATATCAGGAGTTTTTCTTGGATCCGCCGGCCAGTATGTAGGCCTACCCGGAGAAACGAAGTCTAGCTTGTTTTGACAATTTACAAGAGTGCTGTAAAGTTGCCGGCCTTTTGGATTTACTAAACGTGACCCCCAATAAGTGTGTTTAGCAATATAGTCACCGGCCGCCAAAAATCGTGCTCCAATGCTATCAAAGAAATTTTTAAAAACATCCGCAGATATAGCAAATCGTGGAGGACAATATACAGCAGATAACGTCAGATTACCATAACGCATTTGCAACCTGACCGAAGTAGCTTGTAAATAACTAGATGAGTACGACTCTAGGGTCTGGTGCCTCACGGCTAAAATGGGCGGAATTTTTTTGTACTGCAACCTGTTCTTTAACTCCTTATATACAGGACAACCTCTATAATTGGCTCTATGATTGCCCCCAGAGGTACTGCATTTTTTAAGATCAGGATTATCGCGACTTAGTTTACAGGTTGCGGTTTCATGCAAGTCTCCACAAGCTACGCGTACTGAACGAAGGGTGCAATAAGATTTCGTATGTCCAAATTTCTGGCAATTTATGCATTGCACAGGACTTACTCGTTTGTGAGGCTCCTCCACAGTTACCCTACGGTGAAGTAAACATTTAAGGTTGTAAATAGGATGCACTTCATTTTTCTTTAAGTGCTGCAACTTTGGGCCGACTCAATTTTGTACAATGGCTGTGTGATTTTGTTTTTATTAAACATATTAATTACTACTTTGACTTCAAACCCTTTTTCTTCCAATGCAGTCTTAATATCGCTACAATCCACAGATTAATTACAACAACCAGTCCTTTACTACTTTTAAGTTGATAGGTATAGTAGTTTCTTTTAGGCTCTCTAAGGTACTTTGTTACAGAACTGTAGTTTGCTTCCGTATAAATTTGTTCCTTAGTTTCTTTTATATTACCCTTATATTTAATTTTTGTTTTTTTTAAAGAAAATATGTTGTTTTTCAGATAAAATTTTTCCAAAACCACACACAAAAATTTTCGTTTGCTGTTAATCAAAATAAACAAACAAATTACTAAAAGAGATCGAACTCTTCTTCTTATTTCAAAGCTCGCATACCTAACAACAAATTATATGTAATTTTGTTGTAACATATCCCACACAATTTGTGTTGGCAAAATTTAAAATAAGAAGAAGAGCTCCCTTTTTAAGAGTCATTTGTCCAGTCTATATATTGTACTTATGCGTTTTAATAGCTTTTGTATCGTTTAGCCGTCGTGATTGCTTTAAGAGAGACACACAGTCCTTCTCTTTCGCAGAGTGTTGCTTCTCGACTTGCTTATTCATTGCACATTGAATGCAACACACTGTCTCTCTATTGTCCCGCTCTTAGTGAACATCGTATTCAGAAATAAGGTAACGAAGAGCGCAATACTCTCATACAATAGCTTTGGTATCGTTCATTCGCTCGTTCGTTTCGTAGGGATCCGTAATAATGGCGCTCACCATAAATGTAGCTTTCCATAGGTGAAAAAATTTTTATAATAGGTTAAGTACTTTTTGAGACTATTCAATACAAATATAAAAAAAACATTTCCTCTTTGTAATATTTGTATACATGTTGCTACATCACGTAACCGGTCCAACCTCATTCGCGTACAGAAAAACTGTAAACGGGTTTGTCAAAGAAACTTGTCAAGCAGCTTGCCGTCACAGAGGTTACTAGAAAACGATGACTATTGGGAAAATACTCTGAGAGAAGCTTCGGTTTCACAATGTCCATCAAAACTGAGAGAGTTACTTGTAGTCATACTTTTATTTTGTCAGCCAACGGAACCATTGAAATTATGGGATAATTTCAAAGATGATTTATGTGAAGACATTAGGCACAGAATCAGGCAGCAACATCAAAAATTTACTTCACCTTTCAGGGAAGACATTCATAATAAAGGTTTGATACAAATAGAAAATATATAGAATAATATTATATACGTCAAAATAATAACAATGATTTAACATCATTTGTCAATGAAAATTTGCCAAACACATGCTTTTGAGACTATAGTAAATAGATAGCGCCGATAATAACAAAGGACAAAGATTTTTTTTTGGACGTGCCATAAGGTACGGGGAAGACGTTTATCTCAAATTTAATACTTGCTAAGATAAGACAATCGGGGAAAAGAGCGATTGCAGTTGCTTCGGCAGGAATTGCTGCAACTCTTTTGAGTGAAGGAAATACCGCTCATTCTACTTGTAAACTCCCGCTGTCCGCATCTCTAGAGCAACGTTGCACATGTTCTATCCACAAAAATGGGCCTCTTGGTAAATTACAATACTACAAAACGCGTCATTGATTATATGGGATGACTGCACCATGAGCCATAGAGCTCATGTAGAGGCTGTGGACAGAACCGCTCCGCTCCGCTGTCGTCATGGCTGGAATTACCGACAGGCACTACCCGTTGTTAACAGAAGAACGCGTGCAGATATTATGAAAGCATGCAAAAAAAACGTCTCCCCTATGGACATCGATTGAAAATTTGAACTTACGAACTAATATGATAGCTCATCTTCATCGAAATACGCTTAGCAACAACACACAACAACTGCTAAAACTTGGAGAAGGAACTTTCCATATCCAAATTTAAACAATAATTATGACGTCCTTCTGGATGAGTCTCTAGGCCATATAGTCCATAATTTAGAAAGTTTAATAGATGCAGTATACCATGACATCGAAAATTTACACGAAAGGGAATTTCATTCGTTGTGTTCTAGAGCAATATTGTCACCTAGGAATTATACCGTCAACGAAATAAGCAATTTGATCTTACAAAAAGTTCGCGGCCACGTCAAAATTTATAAATCAATCGACACGTAACTAATATCGAGGACACAGTGCATTACCCCCCGGAAATTTTAAATTCACTTCACCCCTCTGGACTACCATCTTATGAATTAAAATTAAAAATCGGAGCGCCAATCATGCTGTTGAGAAATTTAAGCCCTCCTAGCATATGCATTGGGATGAGGCTACTTATAAAGGAATCGAAGGACAATTTAATTGTAGCGACCATTATTACCGGCACTGCAGGCGTTCAGTTAGCCCATTCCTAGGATAGTATTAAAATTAAAAATCGGAGCGCTAATCATGCTTTTATGTAATTTAAGCCCTCCTATCACGTGCAATGGGACGAGGCTACTTATAAAGGAATTGAAGGCAATTAAATTGTACCGATCATTATTACAGGCCCTGCAGCCCGGATGCCCGGGGATATCGGATAATGCCTCTCCTTAATGGGAACGGAATTTTCTACCAGTTTGGTGCTTTTGTAATTTCGTCCTACCCAACCCGTTTTCCTCGAAGGTTAAGAACAATTTTTGTACAGTATTTAATTGATTCATTTGATCAGACGATAATACCCACCTATCCAATAGCTCACTTTCACAAATTGGATCCCCACATTCGTCAACTTTCCTGTATACCTTATCTACCCGAAGTTCTTATTACGTCAGGCGCCAATGAAAACAAATGCCAAAAATCAATCCCGATTTTATTTACTTATTTATTTATATAATGCTAAACTAAAGTTAAAACTAGAAGTTAACAAAAAAATATCCATGGCAGGCAGGGCCTTCAGCTAATAAAGATATATACGTAAATAACAATGATGATAATAATAATATTTAATAGTGACTAAATAAGTGCTTAAGTTTAAGGTTAAAGTTTACTGTACAGATTTGCGTTTTTAAAGAAGTTAAGAATAAGATTAATGTTAGAGGACGGATCGGAAATGATTGAGATAGGGTCAAGTTTAAAAGTTGGGGAATTATAAAGTGTGGTGGAAGTGGTATTTGGAGAGTGTATTAGCTTATACCAGCTGGAGGTGTGTTGTAGCATGGTGATGTGTTTAATATTTATGTGTTTTTTGAGAGTATTAACAATGTCGCTTATGTTGTAGTAGGTGTGTATATAAGTGGTAACTTAGTACCGAGCTTTGCTGTTAAATCTGCCTTTTCATTGCCTGTTGGTGTGGCTGGGAACCCAGATGAGTTTTATTTTGGGGAATTTTGTATTAAGTAGGGATCTTATTGTTGAGGCGTAGTAGTTGTGGTTATTAAAATTGGCTATAGCGGATAAAGCAGAAAGTGAGTCAGAACAAATAGCATGTCTACCTGGCTTACGCATACAAATGTTTATAGCTTCATGGATTGCAATGATTTCAGCTGCAAATACTGTTGAATAGTGGGGTAGGAGGCCTGATGTCATTGGGTTTTTTCGGTAGAGATGCCAAAGCCTATAATTTCGGACGATTTGGAGCCATCAGTGTATATAAAGTTGTATTTAGAATGTTCGTTTTTGAGGGAAAGGAAGAGTTGTTGGAAGACTAGTGAAGGAGTGTTGTTTTTATTAAAAGCAGTAAGAGATAAATCTATCGAGTCATAAATGTTTTGCAAGTTGTATTTTTTGCTTTTGATGGTTTTGATGGGAGAGAAGGGAAGATCAAGGTGTTTGCAGATATTTATCGCTCTACCCACTGTGCTTAGGTATTTTGGTTTTATTTTTGGAGTTTTAATAAGGTTGTATAGAGCTGTGTTGGAGGATAGGATTAGTATTTTAGAAAGTTTGCCTGTCAGGAAGTTACATCTATTTTCTATTGAGTAAATATTAGATTCTAAGATCATGTTGAAAATGGGTGTAGTCCGAAAAGCACCTAGAGCGGTTCTAATTGCTGCGTTTTGAATAGATTTAAGTTTGTTAAGATACGATTTAGGGGAGTGTCCAAAAATTGGGAGACAGTAGTCTATTTTTGAAATAAGGATAGCTTTCACTACTTGAATTAGAGTTGAGATGTTACAGTTGTATTTCTGGCTGAAGAGGTGCTTGATAATATTAAGTGGTTTTGTTAGTTCAACTGCTAAGTTAGCGATGTGAGTGTTCCATCTATATTTGCTGTTAAGGGTAAGGCCTAAAATTTTCAGAGAGTTTACAGACGGGATGATGAGGTTGTCGATGTGGTAGCAGTTTAATTTGCGGCAGATATGAAGATGATTTGTTTTATCTGTAGAAAGAACGGCACCTGAGTAGTTGCACCTGTCTTGGATACCATGATATAGTTGAGATAGGTCTGTCTGGGGACTTTTTTGCCTTTTAAGATCGAGTAGGAGGTGGAAATCATCTGCACATGCGCAAAATTTTATTTCCTTGTGGAGTGCTAAAGTTTTTGTAAGGGCGTTGTAGGATATGAGGAAGAGGATTACAGAAATAGGTGAACATTGTGGTATGCCATTATTAAGGGGGAAGCTATCGGATAGAGTTTTACCTGTTTTTACAATAATTTTCCTGTTTAACATAAAATTTTTAACATAGGCGATTATTTTGGGCCCTAATTTCCATTCTTGTAGTTGGTTTACAATGGTGTGTATGCCAATCTTGTCGAAGGCCTTGGAGAAGTCAAGAGAAATTATGGACAAGTGACGCTTGGATGAGATAGCTCATGTTGCTAGGAGATCTATATAAAGTAGCGGTTATGCCAGCTGTTGAAGTCTCCTGTAATAACTGAAGGGTCGTTTAGGTTGGAAAACATATTATGAATGTTCTTATTGTTAAATGATTTGTTTGGGGGTATGTATTATGGTGTATTGAATTGTGAATTAATAGGGCGACACCGCCATATGAATTGTTAGAGGAGTTTTGATGTTTGGTGCATGATATAGTTAATTGAGATGGGTACATTTCTAAGGGAATATAGATGGGTTTCTTGTAAGGAGATTATTTTGGGGTTATGGTATTTAATTAGTAACTGCAATTGGCTGTAATTGTTTAGATAACCATTAATATTCCACTGTAAAATATTGAAACAAGTAGTTAGAATTCTTAAGTTAGAAATTATTTTAGAAAACCTTGGCGGATAGCCAGTTGTGATAAAAGTGGTATATGGAACCCCTTCTGTTAGTCATAAGATCAAAAAAAAAGAAGCTCCAGGTGTTGAGGAAGATGCCTGTGAGGACTTTTACGGTCCCCGAGGAGCCGCAAAAGAAGCGAAAAAAGCTTGTGCGTCTTCCCGAGGACCGCCGACCCCACAGACATTCAAGTGGTAAGAAAGAAAAACTAGATTAGGTCTTAACTGTCGCTAAGGGATGGATCCAATTTTGGTCTTTTCTCTTTTTGCTTGCTCTTATTATTTATATTATTTTTGTTGATAGGTTGTTGAGTTATTTTAAGTTTTTTTTTTTTTTTTTTTTCTTCCCGATTGGATATGTAATATTGTTTTCCTACATCTTATATCTTAAATATAAAAGAAAACACTAAGTACACTTTTAACAATAAGAGGGGAAAAGGCAGTGGACAATATCGAACATTTTCGAATTGTCTCTTGAATAATGATACTGTGTGTCTTAGGCCTCATTTTTGAGAGCTACTTGCGGCAGGCCAACCGCAAGATGCCTCTCAGCGCCACCCGTAACCTAAGTTAGGTCAGATCGACTGGTCTGCTTCGTTTTAAGCGTCTACGTCTAGACAATTCGTGAGATGGAAGGTCTGTTATTTCTAGATTGGTGTGTCGCTCTAATGTTTTGTGGTACCTCCTGCTAGCATTAATGATTTCTTCCTGAATCATATTTACGCCGAGGTCTTTGTGAATTTCATAGTTAGTGATAAACCAGTTCGCATTAACTATTGATCGAAGTATTTTTGATTGTTGACGCTGAATGATGTTAATGTTAGTTTTCTTGGCTGTACCCCATAATTGCATGCCGTACGTCCATATAGGCTTAATTACGCTATTGTATATAACCAATTTCCCATTGGTTGTTAACTTAGATCTACTGTTAAGAAGCGGGTATAGCTGCTTAAATTTTAATATGAGCTGATCTCTCTTTTTTTGGATATGATGTTTCCACGTCAGTTTACTGTCAATATGCATGCCCAGGTACTTTGCCACATTACTTAATGGAATGTCAGTACCTTTTATTTTTAATTGTCTTGGCTGATAAGCTGTCCGTGTTGTGTATATCACTTGCGTCGTTTTTAGTTCATTCACTTTTATTTTCCATTTATCAAACCAATTGCAAGCTTCGTCAAGAATATTCTGCAGTTTAGTTGTTGCTACAACTAAATTTTTATGGGAGTACATTAGTACTGTATCGTCAGCGAAGGTAGCCACCATTGCCGAGCTATCTCCTGGAGTCGGGATGTCTGATGTGTATAAAGTGTACAACATAGGACCAAGCACGCTTCCTTGAGGGACTCCTGCTCTTATCTTTCTTAGCGTAGAAGATTCATCCTTACATTTAACGTAGAAATAGCGAGAGTCAAGGTAGCTTTTAATGATTTCAAATAGATCAGTTGGAAATACGGTCCTAATTTTACTCAGTAGGCCGTCGTGCCAGACTTTGTCGAAGGCCTTTTCTATGTCCAGAAAAACACCAACACAGAACTTTTTTTCATCAAGGTCCTTTAAAATTTTGTGAGTTACTCTGTGGACTTGCTGAATTGTGGAGTGACTTTGTCTAAACCCGAATTGGTGGTCAGGTATGATTCTGTTCACGTCTAGTATTGGTTGTATTCGGTCAAGTAGGAGACGTTCAAATACTTTAGAAAGTAAGGGCAATAGGCTGATTGGCCTATACGAGGACGCCTTGGTTGGATCTTTGCCCAGTTTGGGTATGGCTATTATTTCAGCAACCTTCCATAAAGATGGGTAGTGCTTTAGTCTTAATATCGCATTGAACAAATTCCTAATAAATACGATTGCCTTCGCAGGGAGCTCTTTGAGTAACTTTCCAGTTATTTGGTCATAACCAGGCGTTTTTCTCTGACTAGTGCGCTTTTCAATACAGTGCCTAACTTCATTGCTTGAAATCATTTTTGTACAGTATTGTGGAGATGGAGTCCTGTTGTACAAATTGGTGTTACTATTAGATTGATTGGTAGTAAAAGCCCTTTCATAATAGTCAGCCAGTAGTGAAGCTTTGTCATAATTGGTTCTAGCCCAAGTACCATCCGATTTCAAAAGTGGCGGCTGGTGGAAGGTGCGATTTGTGAAGTGCTTAGCAGCCTTCCATAATGAGTAGTTAGTGTAAGATGTCGGCGATAATGTTTTTGTATAATTTACAAATTGTTCATTTTTAAAATTCCTTAGACTGATTTTCAAATCTTTGATTCCTTTGTTAAGTTTTGCTTTGTCATTTGGATCTCTCGTCCTTTGCCAGATCTTACGCAGTTTGTTTTGTT